>JACSVZ010000001.1:104147063-104168819 GCA_014706295.1 Lycocorax pyrrhopterus obiensis
ATATTTTGTAAGTTAAGGGCAGTTACATATGTGAAAATTGACATAAAATCCTACAGCTGCCTATCATTTCAGAGAATGTCACAAAAAAGAAAGGTGCATGAGAATTCAGTATTACTCCTTTATGACGTCAAAGTAACTTGGGGTATCATTGTTACTTAATAAAGGAGAACAAATGAAGCAGTAAAAAGGGTAAAAAGCTCTGGGTAGGCTACAGAAAAACGTTAGATTAAGATTCAATTAGATATTCATTCTAAAATCCTTGTTTCCCAGACTAACTGAGAACAAAGTGACATACAAAGTGTTTCTTATTTACAGAATGGAGCACAAGGTCACGTGCAGGGAAAGTTCACACTGTAACTAGAATGAAGTTTGACTTTTTGTTTTTGCCAAAACCTGAAACATGAAGATTTAGAAGGAAAAGAAACATGAAAGATTTATTACTTCAGTTTTCTACATTAACAATACAACATTCATTGTGATTTACACCTGCTATGTTTTCTATATTCAAAGTCAACCAATTATTTCAGAGTATAAAACCCAAGAGAACTAGAAAAAAAGCACTCTGGGTACCCAAAAGTTTCATGGATCATTGATGAACCTGAGAGCTTGCATTTTCAATAAACTGTAAAATAAATTTCAAAAGCTTCCTTTTCAGTCATAGGAAGCTGTGCCAGGGAGGTTTAGGTTAGATATTGAAAACCTCCCAATATCAACCAGAGGAGGGTTGGGCACTAGAATAGGCTCCCCAGGGCAGTTGTCATAGCACCAAGGCTGACAGAGCTCAAGTGTTTGGACAATACTCTCAGGCACATGGTGGGATTTTGGGGTTGTTTTGCACAGGGCCAGGAGTTGGACTCAGTGATCCTGATGGGGGTCCTTCCAACTCAGGATATTCTATGACTATAGGGCAGGGTGCTCCTGTGTTAACCAACATATAAGACAGTCCTTTTCACAAAGGGTCTGTAATCTCTCTTGGGTGGATCCAGACAACTGTAGCCACAGGAGCTCATCATGAATAGTTAGTAATCTTCTAACAGATTAAGAACATTCACATGCGAAAGATAATGACTTGGCAAAATAACAGATATTCAGAAATCACACCCTAGGTTAAACTATAATAAAAGGAATAAGAACACATATAAGACCAACTCAATTAGGAACAGCTAAAACTAAAATAAAAACCAGCTTCCTTCAAAGCATGGAGGCTCAGACTTCCTAAGAAGAAGACATTGATTATGTATTCACCTGAGAAGCTTCTGGAAAAAGAAGTAGAAGCCAATATTACTACAGAGCCAACGTTATTTTATGTTACCAAAATTAACTTTGATATCAAGTAGTTAAGATTCAATTTTCTGTTGACCTAGTTGCAATGATCTAATAGAAAAATAGAAATATTTTATACATCAAGAACTCACCGACAAAGCCACTGGGAGTTAAAGATCAAAACACCGTAATGCATAAAGTAAATAACTTCCAATAATCATGATCCTCATTCATTATCCCTAATATAGTTTTTTGCTGTCTTTCAGTATTTCAAACTGAACAACTGGGAAGCATTTTCAACGGGCTGAGTTAAGTACAAGTTAAGCTTGGCTACAGAAACTAACAACTCTTAAGATACAACTCTTACCTATCAATTCAGTGGTTTTTAGGTACATACAAAAGAATTTTCACTAGAAAACAACAATAAATTCAGAAGGTTAAGAAGAAAGATTACTACTAAAGACGTCCTTTTTTGAAGCACACTCATATGTTTCTACTAAAACTGAAGGACTTTGTATTAGCTTCAGTTTCACATATTTAACTGGAACAAATTCCCCTTTAAGTTCCCTTAGTGATCATTAAGAAAGTTTCCAGGTGATTCTGAACATACTAAAACACCCTAATATTACTTCTCAACTTGAAGAACAGTAAGAACTTCAAAATGTCAGAATAAAGTTTAAATCCAAAGAATGCAGAACTGGTTATACCATGCATTAATACCGATGCAATCACTCATCAGGAAAGACTATACCGTAATCAGTAAAAACAGCTATCCTTCAAGCTAACAGAGTATTAAAGCTATTGGGTTTATTTTGTTAACAAGGAAGCTGTGGGTATCATTAAGGTATGACCTCACATTGTCCAGTCTCAGACCCAGCAGCATTCCCAAGAAATGGCAAGCTGGATTCCAGGGCTGGCATGATCTATGTATAAATAGATAAATCTAGGAAGTTTTAAAACCAATCTGGCCATGGACAACTGCTCTGCAAAACCAGATTTTCCTTTCCATCATTTTGCGACTCCCCTACACAGGCATTTTTTCCTCACTTTTAACCCAATGGAGGCAGAAATGGAGAAGAGCAGATTACAGCCCCTTTCAAATAAACCAATACAAGTCTTCTCATGGAGAATAAACAAATAAATGCAAGCATAGGATTAAAAAAAACCACCCTAACATTCCCATCAATGCTTGCTTTGGTAAGTGAATGTCAGTGCATTCCCATCCCTGGGTACCACCATTGCTCTTTCTTTAGCTTCCTACAACAATAGGGATGAGTAACCTACAGAATCTTGTGGTAACTCCTGTGCTAACAGGCAAAGACTGGCAGGCAGATGGTGGTGGTAGAAGGAAAAAAGAGCTCACTCTGGAGGGGACAGAAACACCTACCCATCAGCAGCCTCCCAGCTTCCTGGGCCAAGGTGGTGGCTTCTCAGACCATCCACCTCCATCCCAACCACTTATCCCCTGCCTGACCTACACACAGCTTTCCAAGCACAAAAACCTCACACACAGTCAAAATTGTTCCTTAAAAAATGCACAGTACTGCTTCACTTGTTTGGCAGAAGATCTGGATAGAGGGCTGATAGCTGTAGTCTACTCAGCTCTCAGTTTTCAGTGCTGTTGACAAACCACATGGCCAACTCTAAAGAGCTTCAAGAGAAGTAAACTTAAAAAAACCCCCAAACAATAAAAAAACCCAAACAAAAAACCCCTGAAGAATCACAGCCAAAAAATGTTATTCAAAAGCATGAAGTGATGGAATTTGGAATGGACAGAACCCTGTAAAAATAACCAAAACGTCAAATACACCTGCATGGAGAAAGTTCTTCGGCTCCTGTTGCTACTCATCCCATGACAAACATATTAAAAATATCTTGTTTTTCCAGTTGCAAAGAGAATCTAGTATTTACATGGATTCATCAAAACCCAAGTTCCTAGATGGTTAGTGGATGCTTAGTTCTTACAAATTCTGCATACCCATTCTCAACTTATATTTTTCCATTGCAGAAGTTTTCTGCAAGAAACTAAACCCCCACATTTCAACACAAAATGCGTCCTGCTATACAGCCATTCTTAGCATCAACCACAAGTGCAAGCTTTCATGTAAAAGAGAGAGGAACCTAAGGGAAATTTCTGATTGCATGACAAAGATGCCTGTGTTTGTGGGTAAGGGAGACTGGAAGTGTTGAAGCATGTTTGACCTTCAAATGCCCGCATGTTCAACTTGCAAAGATTTTGGATGTTTACACAAGCATGAAGAATTCTTTCCCCAGGGAAAGAGCACCACAATCTATCCAGAGGGAAGGCAGCTGGTGTCATCCCATCACAGCCCCTGAATCCCAGCTTGCCATTTCACGGGTACACTGCTGAGTCCGCGTCTGGCCAATGTGAGGTCATTCCCTCTTCTTCATCCTGTCGTTGTCAGTGACAAAGTCTGATGACTGAACGTGCCAGAACTAAGTGACTTCCAGTACTTGGAGCACAGCTCCATAATGCTGCCATGCCTCCCCTTGCCAGTATGCACAATTTATTCTTTGAGAGCAGATAAACATTGAGGCACTGCACTGTCACATCCCAAGTACCAGCTTTATCTTTGCCTGAAGGGCAATGTGGCCTAAATGAGAAATCCTTGACTGAAAAAAAAAAACCCCCAAGTTCTTTCCTACACTTACTGAAAATCAAGGTTACAGACGAGCTCTCTGACACAAACCTTCCCCAAAACCCAGGCTGTCCACTCAAGATGAGAATGTAACAGCATATTTATAAACAAATGTTTAAAGTCTCTCAATGAAAGACAAAATACCTTTCACAGAAAGCCACTTTAAAAATCATTAAACACACAGTTTTGCCTGCCTAAATTAACCAGAAAAATATGGACATTACGTCCTACCAGCATTGTGACAACAAAAAACCTACTACATATACTGCTGGTTATAGTACATATATTTATTTTTTGGTTTTATATATATATTTTTTATTGTATTTGTATTTTTAGTTTTTTTAATACAGTTAACAAATTACTAACCATTTTACTGTGCTTCTTAAAAGCACATATTTCCTGAAAAGTAATTCTGATGTTTCGATGAAAGTATTGTGTCATAAAAAAAATACAAGATCTAGAAACCACTTAAGAAATTCAAAGTGATTGAACTTAAACGTAATGTCACCTCTAAATTACATGGGTAATATTAATATAAAATACTGTTGAAAACCATAAAAAACCCCAACATAGACATAATACCCAACTCAAGTGCACAATAACAGTGTTTGTCCAGCAGCTGTGGATACCCTGGAAGTGTTGCTAATTTGTGTTTCATGCAGTGAGAGGTGGTTCAGCTATTCTCAGACCCAAGGGGACTCTAGAAGCACTAACAGACACACACAGTGATAAAAACAATGAATCGTGCCCAGTGTTCCTAAGGAATTCACCTATCTGCTTCTGCTCAAAGCAACAGTTCAGTGAGAACACTGCCTTGCTCGCAATTGCACATGTATGTGGGACAGAGGACAGTGCAGGCTCAGACAAGGAATGGCTATTTTAAAAGCATGTCACTGGCCCAATCCACTGTTCCACTGCATTTCCAAGACTTTGGATTTAGCATATTTCAATACCATGAGTTATAACTAAGATTCTCCTTTCCACAGTGCCCATCACTGTGGCTTTTTTCTCCTTTGGATTTCAGAGCTTGAAGCATTATTATTCCAAGTTTCCCTGATTTGCTCAGTTTTAATGTTGGACTTAATGCTCAGGAAGAACCACAATGACACTTAAAAAAGAAACCCATAGTACTCTTCCATCCTGCCTACAAGATAATGAACTTGAAATAAAGACTAAGGAAATCTTCAACCAATGTTATAAGCCACAAATCATGACAGAAATCATGGAGAAGAAAAAATATCTTAAGGTGAGGGTTTTGTTTGGGGTTTGTTTTAAAAAATAATTAAATGCAACTATAAGGAAACATGGAATCACAATTTTCAATGAAAAGGGAAAATTAAAGACCATTTAAAACATTCATCAGAAGCCACCAAAGGGGAAACGAATGACCATGTTTGTTATACAACACAACATCATCTCAGCTAAGCTTTAAGTAGAGTATCTCTCAGCACTCAGGTCATCTAACAAACAGAGCATCAGAATCTTCCTTCAACACAAATAAAGCAACATCACAAACAACATTCAGTCTTTGTTTATAACAGTCTATTTAGAACACTTTAATAAACTAAATTTTACTGTAGTTTGTTGAAAAATAAAATAGAAACTAATTTGAGGTAATTACAGCTTTCTTTACATTTGATGAAGTGCTGACAACACACACAAACACCTCAATGCTCAAAACCCAGAGCATTTTTTTGCTGTGACAGAAGGATATTTTTCCTTCATCTTCAATTCTTCTTGTGGTTTAAGCTGGCAGGCAGCTAAATGTCACATGACTGTTTGCTCACTCACTCCCTCTACCACACCCCGCCCCATGGAATGGGGGAGAGTGCTGCAGTGGTTGAGGCCACCACAGGAGTGACCAAGAAGCCACAGAACCCCAAAACAGTGGAGGTCTGCTGGTGGGCAGGCTCAGAGGTCTAAGACCACCCCCTTTACTCCTATTAAGTCCATGTTCTAGATAGTTCTCCTTTCCTTGATACCCCACTGGTACCCAGTCCCCTTGTTCCACCCCTCACTTCTCCACTGGTCACTGTCCTGTCACCCCACGTCCTCTCCACCCCTTGGCCCCCAGATGATTGGTCCCTGATGTTCTGCCTGCCCCCCGTGCCGTGTCGGATAAAACCCTGGACCCCTCGGTGTTCTTGGTTCTTTGTCCCTGGATCCCTCCGACGGTGGACCTAAATAAACCCCTTGGAACTCTATACAAAGGAACTCTCCCGCTTCCTTGCCTCTGGCGACGCTGCAGAAGCTATCCGGCTTTGTGTGTGTGAGTGGCTGCACTCACCACTGATGAATACACTCACCGGTGTATTCATCAACTCTGGTGTGTCAGAGTGTGTCCTAGTGTGTTTGCACGGCATCCCCCAAGCTGCTCCGAGGCATGCTTTTGGGACGGACAGGGCACTCTTTCCACTGCCCCCCCTCGCACCGCATCAGGAGAGAATTGGGGAAAAAAAAAAGAAAAGTAAGAGATAAAGACAGCCTAACAGGACAGAAATGAAAGTGAGGAGAAATACTACTACTACTATTAAGAATAAAAAATTATTAGTAGTATTATATTGTACTACAAAACAAGCTTGCACTGACCACCCATTGACCGATGCCCAGACAGCTTCCAAGCAGAGTCCGTGGCCAGCTTTCCCCCTGGTTTATATATTGAGTATGCTGTGATATGGCATGGAATATCCCTTTGGTCACTGGGGTCAGCTGTCCTTGCTGCTTCCTCCCAGTTCCTCACTGGTGGGGTGAGAAGCTGAAAACTCCTTGACTGACTGCAAGTACTGCTCAGCAACAACTAAACCATGAGTGTGTTGCCAACATTATTCTCACCCTAAATCCCAAGCACATCACTGTGCTAGCTAATTCTGTCCCAGCTGAAACTAGAACAGGGCTCCTTTGCCATCTTGCTGGAACAGATCAATTTCACCACTTCCAGGAAAGACCACGGAGTCCTTATCTGCTTGCTCAGGTAGCACCAAGTGAGGTGTGAAATGAGATGACAATAGATGCATGGCAGAGCTGATGAAGAGCTAAGTGGACAGAAACAGAACTGGCTTGGATAGCAGATGCTGACAGGAAGAAGAGAACGTGCTGAGAGGAAAAGGCAGACGTCAAGATAGGAAGAGGATTACTCAGAAGGAAAGATGAAGAAACATCAGTGCCTGGGAGACTTAATCCGAATGGTGATGGACAAGACAGTAGCATCTGGTGAGCCAAAGAAGAGAGCAAGGCTGGAAAATCTGGAGCAAGGGGCTCTGTAAGAAGAGCCAGAGAGGGGCAGCACCCTCAGAGATACAGAAAGGCAGGAGAGAAGCAGGTTAGAAGGAGTAACTAGTCTGATGGCAAGCACTCTTTGATATGGCAGAGGAAGCCACATAAGCATGACAACATCAGTCCACAAAACATTTTAGCTCAAGTGGTCAAAAGCAGGTCAACATTGTATCACAAAAGGGCACAAAGGTGTATGCAGAAGAGCATGCAGCACTACTTCCCCAAGACCCTGTTTCACCACAACTTCTACAGACACAAGACTAGGGTCCCCAACACCTGATGAGTTATCTTGTAGTGAACTGTTGGGTTTTGAAACTTTGTAGGCTCTCAGCATCCAAAAGACACTGTAGCAGATGGATGAGGAGCTCACATACACATTGTGGAACAAAATTTAAAACTACTCAATTACTTCTGTTTGCTTGAAACCTAAAGCCCGCAAGTTTTATTTGATAATCTGATGTCTCCTCAAAAAATACAGGGTGAATGACCATTCCTCATCCATTCTCTCCAAGCTATTCATGACTTTGCAAAGTGCTGTCAGATCCTTCAGTCGTTTTCCTTTCTGTGCTGGAAAGATCTGCTTTACTGTGTCATTTCTTTTATGGGAGCCATGTCATACTTCAAGCACTCCCCATCACTCTTAACTCTTCGGTTTCCACTCTGCACTTCTGAGCAAAACCAGAACTGCACACAGTGCTCACAAATACAAGAAAGTCCATAGATGACACAGTGGTGCAGGTATGTTCTATGTCTTGTTCCCCATTCCTTTCCTAATAATCCCTAAGACTGTTGGGTTTTGGCACTAATGAACATATATTTTCACAGAACTATTAATCCCCAAGGTCTCAACCCTGAGAAGTCTGAAGCTACTCACAGTCTCACCACATATACTAAGATACGATTACTGCATTTTGGGCTTCTCCCATGAACACTGTCTTTACTACATTAATTTTTGCTTCCATTTTACATCCAGTCACTCAGTATCAAAGATCCCTCCGAAATTCCTCATAATTTGCCTTTATAAACTCTACCTTGAATAACTTAGTATCTTCAACAAATGGGTCACCTCAAAATTAATCCTCTTTTACAAATCACACATTCTTTGAACATCACTGGCATAGGAACAGATCCCTTGAGATTCTGCTGGTGACCTTTCTCTAGTTTGAGGATGGACCATTAATTCCTGCCTTTTCTTATCTTTATTTAGCCACGTAAGAGTTTTCTCTTCTATTCCATGGTAGATTAAATTCTTTAATAGCTTTTGGTAATGGACCTTGTTAAATATCTTTTGAAAAATCAAAGGAGGCACACTATCCATTTGTCTACCTACTCTTTAAAAAACCCTCTTGCTCACTATCATACTCACTGACAAGTCCAGTATTCCTGGATGTTCAGCTCATCAAAAAAAGCATTCCCTCTCCCAGACAGACTTACTGAACTGTATTTCTGGAATATTTCCTAGCATCTTTTAGAAATACCCAGTGAGTCTCGTCACTGACTCTCCCTCTGCAGTTAACTGCATCAAATCTGCTGGCAACATTCAGTTCTACTCCAAGACCAGAATGTATTTAGTATGAGAATTTAGAACTACTTTCAGTTAGGCGAGAAATTTTTTGAAAGATGCTACCTATGCAGACCAATTTCATGACCACATAGAAAGATGGATGCTTCCTTTCTGTTCCTCTCCCTGTCTTTCCTTTCTAAGATGTTAAAACAAACAACACACTTTAATTAGCAGGATTCTCCAACTGCAAAATTAAGTTCTTTAGGTTGAAGGAAAGAACCAAAAAAAAGAGGATGAATCAGCTCTGTGGCACTACAAAAATATTCAGATGAAAACTTCCTGGTCTGTCTGTTCCAAAAACTGGATGCGTACAATGAACAAGACATGAAACTTACACAGCAGGTTCATGCATTACTCACAGGTTGTGTGTGCGTGAATGTACCCATCTATCAAAACCAAAGGTACAGCTATGCGTCATAAAAGACTTCTTGGCTACAAACACTCACATACACATCAAGACTGTTTCAAGTGTTTTACAATTTGAAGCCCAACTATCAACAGATACTTATGGTTTTGAAGCTTCTCTCCAGCTTTCAACTACAAATTAAGGATTACACCCCTCTCCCTTATGACCTTTATGAAATGCAACCTATGATCTCCAAAGTGTTTGGGTAAGAGTAGAGAAACTTCTGAGAGGAAAATTAGTTTTGTCTTCTTTGTTCTACTGAGTGGTGAACAGTAACTTGGGTGTGGGAGAGGCTGGACCAGGAAACAGAACAGCTGATTCAAGCACCCACAGTGGAACAAGCCAGGCAGACAGAGCAGCCCCACAATCATAGCCTCCCTGGAACCCTCTGCACAGGAAGGGTCAAACTATGATCAGAGAGGCACCCCTTTTCTAATTTTTGAGCTCTTTTTAACCTTACTAATAGTCTTTTAGCACTACTTTTTGAGGTTAACTCTTTTTATATAATAAAGCCTTGCAGAAAAAAGCAGGAACACATGCTTTTAATTCCTGATACCTCAGCCTGGGCAGTTACAAGTGACAGAAAATTTAGTCCAACTAGCTTTGGTCATTCAAGCAGGAAAACTGATTTTTCTTCTTAAGCTCCTTAACACAAAAAGATTTACTACAATGTATATCGCTGTCTTTAGCAGATCGCTATGAAGAAGACTTGCATACTAGTGACCACTCCCTGTGAGCTGTTCCTGAAGTCTGTACACTACTCGTTGTGGTTTCCTTTGTCCATTGTAAAGAGACAAACATATCACTTCCAATGCTTACATATAAGAAATTATTTTACTGCTTTAAGAGTAGATCCACAGAGCTGTGATGTTCGAGATCTCAAGAAGTTTTTGTGTTGTGACCTGTTCTTATTAAAACCTTACTGCAACCACCAAACAAGTAAAACATATGTACATGCCAAGAATGCACAGAAATATACAAGTTCAAAATTCTTTCTTCTTCTGGTCTTACTAAACAATAATTAGATGTTTTACATTTGCTCTTAGTCACACATAAGGGTACATTCTGGTCATTAGTAGAATGTTAATTTTGCTTTATCTCTGCACTTCAGGGTTTCTACGACTTCAGCTATGATGTGGCTAACCCAACAGCTGAACCGATGTTTGGCTCGAGTGAAGAGGTGGAAGCCTCCAGAAACACAGTTGTGACTGACTGAGAAAGTTTTTCTGCTGCTGGTGGGCGATCTCATTCAGGATTTCTCTGCCCACTCTCTACCTCTTTGTCCAGCTAATGGGATTTTGTACCCTGAAACATGCCAAAGGCCACTTTAAATGGTTTATACAGTCCTGCTTTGAGAAGCAAATACTTGAAAAGACAGTTATAAACCATGAGGCAATAGAGCTTCTTAGAATTTTAATAAACCGATAAATTCGTTATTGTTTATGTGAATGATCAGTAACTCAACTAATACTTAACAGCCACTTTCTTCTCTATTACCAAAGCTGAACATAAAATCCAGGCCAGAAGACTTCAGGTATTACGGAAAACCATTTCTATTCACTGATGCATATAAGGGCATGCTCTTAAATACACCACTGCAGAGAAGCACATTTAAGACCACACATTAGGTACTGAGGCCTGAAAAGCTTGAGGCAACAAGCTCAACTATGAGGATGCAGGACCCGGAGAAAGCTCTGACTGCCAGCACAACATTGAAGAGCTGTTGACATACAGCCAGCAGGGCTGGACCTGGGCAGGGACCTGGCTAGGGAGCATCTGGAAGGCCTTGCTGCAGTGGGAGGAAGCCAGTGTGCTAGGACACCTCATTATCTCTGCAGAGCTTGCAGTTTCACAAAAAAAAGGGCCTGGTTTCCTCATCCACTGCCAGCACTCTACCAAATATACCACTAGTAGATAGGAATTCTGTCTGTGAGAGAGCAAAGACACATGAAATATTTCCCCCAGTGAACAGTTACAACTTTCACTACACCTAGGATTTCTCTACCTGTGGCCTCCTCACTAAGCAATTCAGATTGTCGGTATTTCTGGAGATCCTCTCCTTCCTGTCAGCAAGTGTTGTCAGAAAAACTAGACATATTGTAGTTGTGTAGGCTGAAACGAAGAGATTTTTTTCGTTTTAGGAACAGTGTGGTGTGAGGCTTGTCTGTATCACTCACATGGCTGAGTGGAGACTGAGGCAAGCTGGAGCCAAAAAGCTAAACTAACAGGAAAAGGAAAACTCCAGGACAATTATTTAATGTCATTCTGTTAATTAGGCACTGCATGAAAAAGCCAGTGGGAAGTGTTTCCAATTACCCAGAAGAGAAGCTCCGCCACAGCTATAGGTGCAATGTGAGTTTAGAGGAGCTAAAAACAGCAAGTTTTGCCATGTAGCAGAAATACACAGGCACTTCACATTCTTGTGTGAAAAAATTCCATTAAAACTACAAGTAATTTTAGAAGAACTACTAGTAGAACTGCCAGTTACATGTACCTCTATTTAAATAACCAAGGCATAACCTTGGTGTTTTCTTTGATATAATTGGCTAGGCATGCATATCAAAACTTGAGTGTGTCTTTTCTTCTGACATCATATTGGAAGTTAGGATTTTTCCTTTTTTTTTTTTCTTTCTCTTAGGGAATTTTGTCCCATTTGTTGCCTAAGAGACTGTAACAACCGGTACTTAAGAGACAAAAGATGTGGCTGGGAAGGGGAGGAGGGGGAAGGGTGCAGCTAGCCACTCTAAGCTGGCGAGGGAGGCGGCGGGGGGGGGGGGGGGGGGCGGGAAGGGGTGGGGTTGTTCTCTTGAGAAGGGCAGAGATACCACAAGATTTTGGCTGGGGAAGTCAGGGGCCGGGCTTAGCTCCTCGCTCTCTCTTGCTCTCGGGATCGGAGGGGAACGGTCAGGTTGCCCCACTGTTTTCTGCCGCTGCCTCGGGCTTTTTTGCTACACTCTAACCCAGCACCCAGTGCCCACCAGGACACCCCATGGCTCCTGCTAGGTCTACAGAGTTTCTTTGTTTGTCACCCCGGGTGTGCCCTGCTGTTCCAGCTACCGGTCCGAGGTTCCTGCTGCAGCCCATTTCGCCATCCAGATGGGCACCAGGACCGGCTGTCCCCTGTGAGTTTGTAAAGGAAGCCCCTTTTCTCTCTCCCTCACTGGCTGAGCTGCCATTACCATGTGGAGAGGTGGCTGAGCTCGCGCCACAGCGCCCCCTGCAGGCCCGGGGGAACCATCGCACCCGCCCTGCCTGGCCGGGAGCCACCAGCGCCCCTGCCGGCTGTGACCGGAACTGCACCGAAGGGGAAAGGGCCCGGCAGCAGAGAGAGGCTGTGTCTCTGGTTTTGTTTGTTGTTCCTGCCGTTGTTGTTGTTTGTTTGCCTTGTTATCCATATACACACTAGTAAAGAACTGTTATTCCTTTTCCCATATCTTTGCCTGAAAGCCCTGTAATTTCAAAGTTATAATAATTTGGAGGGAAGGGGGTCATATTTTCCATTCCAAGGGAAGTTCCTGCCTTCCTTGGCAGACATCTGTCTTTCAAACCAAGACACATCAACAAGTGGAAAACTTCACAAACTGCTAGAGTAATAAAGCATGACAAGTTAACAAATATTTTCAAAGACGTTTTTTGTTAAAAGCAGAAACAGAAGCCAGTTTTTCACTACACAACCAAACAGCAAAATATACTTTTCATATACCTAATCCGCTTTTTTATGGACAAATGACTGCAAGTAATCACATTTTGATTGACAGAGGCTATATACATAATGAGATTCCAACACATCTGGATCCTTCCAACATTGTGAATGCAGTGCTTAGCAGCATACATTAACAGTATAATGAGGCAGAGCCACTCCTGAACATGCACTTCACACAGCACAGTTAATCTGTAATTCCCCATTTGCCACACCTTGCCATATCCTGTCTGCCATGCCCACATAATGATCCACAAACACGCACATAACTGAGCTTCTCCTCTCTATCCAGGGTTTGAGATGTATTTCACCAACAGAAAATAATGTCATCTATTCAGAAAAGCATACATTTATCCAAGGTATTCAAAGAATCACATCACTGGGACAAGGATGTCTGCTCCCACAACCAGAAAGGAACATGGAGTGAGTGAATTACTCCACTTCACTGGCCAGACTGCATAAATTCACCAGCTGCTTTTCCTCAGGCAAGCAGTGAAGAGAGGAAAAAGTGCAAACTAGAACTGCTTATTGCCCATGCTGCCCCAACAGTGGCAGCAATCCTGCTGCAGCCACCAGCAGAGCTCCCACCAACACTTACACAGCCAGGTTGGAAGCCATGGTATTTTTCCCAAAAACAGTTTCTGTAAAGCAAAGCAGGAATCATTGGTTTCTTGGCACTGTCTGGTGTAACCCTGCAAGCTGTGCCACACAGCAAGTGGTGCAGCTGTGAGGATGGCACATACACCCGAGACCAGGAGAAGGGAGTTCTGCGGATCTTCACTCTTCCACCAGTACATCTCACAGCTCCTCATCTTTGCTGTGTACCTAAACACATTTGTGGCTCTATGTCAAGCACCACACTCCTCATTCAAACAACATAATTTAACTCTAAGATTTAAATTAAATTAGAACATTTTTTGGGAATATTTCTGTGGTCAATGCAAAGACACATTACTGACTCAAATAAGGGGCTTTCATTTTGTCTTGTTGAAATTATCGTTTTTATGCTTTAGTTGCATTCTCTTAAGAAAATATGAAGCTGTGTAATTTAGTAAATCTGATGGATGTTACTAAACTATACTGCTACAAATAACTGCTGTAACTACCGCCCCGCACAAGTCTCATAGAGAAAAAACTCCTGGAGCAGGCAAGGGCTGTAGTGAAATGGGCTCTACACGTTTTGAAAGCCTTGGCTGAAGATTATGATGCAAACAGACTGTGAAGATGCTCTGGCCTGAAAGCAGCCAGATTTCTGTCACTCAGCGTTTCTCAACTGTGAAAAATAAATGTCAAGATGGAAGAAATTACTGAGCTGACTCAAGATACTTAAAGTGATCCTCAGAGCAATGCAAAATTAAGACTCAACCCTGCAATCAGCTGCCCACTGACAAACTTTCTGTTGGTATCTTAATTCTTACCAGATGGATTTAACAATGGTCTAGGGCAAGGGTCTATTTGCACTAAGATTACAGAGGAATGGGCACTGGCAATGCCCAACTTCTGGCAATGTCCACTAACAGCTACCACACTAAGAACAGCTGAGGCACACACAGAGCTGACAGGCAAGATACAACTTTTTAAAAAATTACCTTTTAACACTGAAGAAGTACTAGGAGGAGAGAAAAAAAATTAAAAAGCTCTCTGGACTCCTTAGTTCTGTAAAAAAACATTATTTAAGAAAAAGTATTCCCAAGACAGACATAGTACACAACAAGCAGAGGGCTATTTGACAGAGAAATTATAGGATTATGGCCACTGTCACCATTTCCCCTGCAGAGGAAGTAATTACATGGCCACCTATCCCCCAGTAAACCCTTAGGAACATCAGTATCTAAGGTTTATTCTAGTCAGGGTCAAAAGATGAATGTCAGCATATGAGAAGGATAACAAACACAACAATGCGTCAGACACAAGTACATAAGCCTCAATTACAAGGAAATCAGACAAAAAATAGCGTATGAGGGGATTTTAAAATAAAAATAAGAGCTAAGTGCTAATGGAAATGAAGTGCTTAAACATCTTTAAAATTTTTGCCTCCAAAGCCTACCTTGCTACCTAAGATAGCAACCATACAACTTGCAATGATTTTTCTTTCAAAACTGCAGCTCAGGGAAGACACCTTAAAAGTCCGAGTCCAGTTCCTCGCTCCTGCAAGGAACTGCATATAGTCCTGTCCATGAATTTATGAAACTTCCTCCACATGATTAGACTTCTTACTCCTTTACCAGAAGACTGTTGGAGCTCCTTATGCTTGCATATACTTCCTTATAATTTGCATATTAAATTTATTCAGAGCCAATTTATATTCATTTGCTCTCGTGATGACATTGCCTTTTAGCTTAAATTAGGTTTTAAGACCTCCAGGGCACTGACCAAATCTACGTAAGAGTAGAGAGTCCTGAGCCTAAGAGTACCCTTTTCTTAATTCAGAGCTTTGCTTGTGGTGACAATAAAATAAATAATAAAATTAGATTTTATAGTTCCAT
Source organism: Lycocorax pyrrhopterus obiensis (assembly GCA_014706295.1). NCBI lineage: Eukaryota > Metazoa > Chordata > Aves > Passeriformes > Paradisaeidae > Lycocorax > Lycocorax pyrrhopterus. Next base: position 104,162,416 of record JACSVZ010000001.1, read on the forward strand.
TAGTCTGATGTACTTCTGCCATATCTCTAATTAGTGCAAATGCACTCACATGGAGTCTGATCAAATGTATCGCGATGCATTCTAGTGAGACTGCCTCACCTCTAACAAGTTGCTTATCTGGCTCTACACATATATTAACAGTACAAGCTGATGTTTCTATCCTGACTATGAAAAACTAAAGAAAACATAGCAACAAATGGATAAAAGAGCATGTCCCTTTTAGCATTAAAGCTTGTGGTGGAACCAACCAACTCAACTCACGTAGAAGTCTGGAAAAACACAAAAACCAGCAGGTTCCTTCCCACAGTCAGAATCCATAATTCCTAGAAGCAGGTTCTTCTCCTCACCAAAAGTCTTGAATTTGGGTTCTCATTGAAGATTTTTGCCTAGAATAAACTAGTCCTGCAGAGCCTCAGTAGCATCGACAATGATATACTGCAGGTTTAGAAACACCTATTTTGTATCTATACAAAAAACATCAGATCTAGAAACTTTACCAAACAAAAAAATTTCTCTGATACTTAGCACAGATTTTACACACCTGCTGTTTTGGCACCTTTGACCACACTGGTAGCATTTCCGTTAGTTACTCTTCAGTTACTCTTCAGTCCCAGCTTTGTTAAGGGCAGATTACACCCTGTATTTTACCTACTCTACACAAAGGAACAAAAATTCTAGAAACATTGCATAGTTTTTTAAAAATTTCTTTCATTATTTGTTTCATGGAATAACTGGTCTGAGTTGGTTTCCACACCTTTTAGCTGTCTTGGCTTACTAGAAAAGCGAGTTCCAACTCTGAACTCCAGCATTTATCACAATTCAAATGGCAGTGGTAAAGCAACATACTTAAAAAACTCATGGATAATATCAAGAAAATGTTGTGCCTAGAATGTTAATGAAAACAGCAAATTAACAATTCCATTTTCTAATGCAGACAAAAGAAAAGGTTAACAAAAAATGAGGGCCCAAACTTCCTTTCTAATTGATTCAAACCACCAAGGACGCAGGAGAGAACAGCAAGCAACTGCTACAAAAATAAAATTGCAGGATGAAATGGGGGCATTTATAAACTATCTTTTGTTTTGTTTCAACAAATACAGATTCCCACAGTCTTTCACGGTAAGAGTCCAAGTACTAGATATTCAAAAATTAATGTGAAAAAGAAGTATTTATTTAGGGAAGAGCAGGAATACTTTCTTTCTAGATAATGCAGCTTCAAACGACTGAACAATTGGACAAAACTCCTTTCAGAAAAGACAATAATACTGAGGTATAGAAAATATTTATGTAGATTCTCTATCTTTTCATGAAGAGACTGAAAAAAACACAGCTGGAAAAAACAGACTAAAACTGAGTCACTCACCCAAACATCTGTAGGGAACCACAATATGCGGGTGACCATTGCACTGCTTCCATCCCCTCTTGCACCAGTTCTGTATTTGTAACTGGCTGGTTGGCTTCAACAACATTGGTGATTTGCAATTCAGGATAGACCTAGCATTAAAAGTATAGGAAAAGACAAATGTTATCACAAGTATGTACTCTGAGTCACTGTCACACGTTTGTAACAACATAATATTCATCTTCCCTCTCCTCTCCCTCTTCTGCTGTGTAAAATAGTTATGTCATGGTATGACTGCGTGCACGTACCTGGAAAGCTGGTGTGTCTGGTGATCAGTAAAATCATGTGGCTGCCAGTTCAGAAAAATTGTGGTGGTAACAGCTGACTGTCAAAATTATAACTTTGCCAGCTATATTTGACTAAGGTAAAGATCAGCTAATCATGGTTAAATACCTTCTCCTCCATGTCTAGGCTACTGCAAAACTCCATATACAGGGCAGAATCTCCATACAACTAAATTTAATAGCATGCCTTTATGTTCATCTTAACCATTTTAACAAACATTGTAATTCTTCCCTGCTGCAGTCTGCCTAGTACTAAAAATCTGTTGAAACAGTTATTCATATTTAGGTTTACATCACCAATTTCCAAATTGCTGAGATCAAAATTCTGTCTTCTTTAATACCGCAATACACTTCTACACCTACAACCATGACACCAGCAAACTTGCCGACTAATTTATTGGCAAACCACAACTTTGGCTTTTTATTCCCCTCAGTCCCTTTATCCCACCCCCCTTTCCTACGCTAACACAGCCTATAGCTCTTGCTTTACATTTTTCAAATTGGCAATTTACCAGCCCTAATACAAAACTCAGAAGGTACTAATTTTCCTTTGCCTTTCTCCTCAAGCAATCCTTACCAATTTCCAGCTGTGTGAGATCTGAGGATTTAAGTGCACTGAAAACTACTGTCTACTTGTACCTACCAATGGAAAATAAAAACAGAAATAGGACAAGTCTGACATAACTGGAGATGGTCCAAAAACATCCTGCAGAGAAGGAACATAACCCCAACAAAAGAAAGCTGAGTTGAGATGGAGTGAATTTTAAGAGTCCAAAACTGGTGCTGAGTTGGAAAACTACTCTAAGAATCTTGACAGACCCACCTGAAGTAAAAAAAGATTTGTCTCAATCATGGATCTCCACTGAGGTCACGGCATCTGAGAGCCAGTGCCTCCTGGCACTCCCCAGATTGAAGGTTTAAAACATGGCAAAAATGAAGCAAGCAGCTTGAGCTGAAGTCTTAAAGTTTAAAAGATACTAACAAACAACAGTAGAGCCTTCTCAGATTTGAGATCAGTAGTCTTTAAATGAATGTGGCCTGGTCCATACACATGGGAACAACCAGAAAGCAATCAAAGCATACCTGGAAATAACTGGAAATAATTTCTTACTTTCATTAAGAGACACAAAGGGACTATTACAATTTTAAAATTGAACTGTATTAACAGCTTAATGCACAAAACAAGGGCAGACACAGTAACAACGCCACAGAAATTACTACAGAAAGAGACACTGCCTAAAAAACGCACTTTATGCTAAAGAGCTTGAATATCAACCCTGCCTTCTATTCCAAAATACAATTTATTAATCAGATACTTCTTTCCTTGTGCAAGTACTTCATATAATCCATCTGTCAGATCTTTGCCAGTTTCAACAGCACCCTCAGCTCACTACAACTGATGGCTGAAGAAGCAGAGAGGCTGAAGGTGCAGGCCTGGGATGTTAACACAGCATACAAGATACAGTGACCTAAGAAAGCCCACAGGGCAGAACTGAAAAGTGTGAATGTTTCCTGCACTCAGAAGATTGAAGCTTTAATTTCTTCCTTTTGTCAGCAGGTGGCCAAGGCTGATGGTCATCATCCACATTACATACAGACCCCCATTTTCACACTGCTTGCAGAAAGTGGCTCCAGAGGAACTTGCTTCTCCCCCTGCTCCATGAGTGCTTCAGATACTGAACTCTGAACTGAAATAGCAGGTTCAAGGAAAGCTCTTGCACATGCTCATGATTCCTGGAGCAGCACTGCCAAAATGGATTAGCAGGAAAACTTCACACCTTAACCACTGTGTAAGTATTACCCTGCAAGGCTCCATAGCTGCCTCAAGAGCTAACAAGCGTGTGATGCAAGAGAAAGATTTGATTTTCTTTGGATACTTCCTTTAGCATTGTCATGCTGAACTCTTCCAGTTCATACCACCACAAATGTCACACTCAAGTAATTAAAGCCCGTGGTTATATAATACTGGGTGCTGTCACAAGCCATGTGCTTGATATATCACAGTGTCAACTGACATGTTCTCATCGGGGACATTTAACATTGCCCAGGGTTAAGTGTCACTTGTCATCGGCAGAGGAAGTAAATGCCTTAAATGAAGACAACTAAGGAAATTTCAAAATTGATAGACTGGAATGTTTAAAAAAGGAAATTAAGACAAAAAACCCACAACAATTTATTTACCCACATGAATGTGTACAAAGCTTTAAAGCGACAGAAAATACGATTCTGACCCACACAAACAAAGATACACTAAGTTGCTTTCCTGAGATGAATTTCTAAAGAGTAAGAGCGTACTATTACTGTAGGGCCTCGTTGAAACAATAATATTAGAGGGAAAAATAAATTCATACATTATTTTTATTTTTACTATTACCCAAAACCACCATTTTAACTGCTGGTTAGTACAGTGGACCAAATGCTAAGTAGCGAGCAGTATTTGTAAAAAGTACACAAGGACAAAGAAATACAAAGAAGCCTCTTCCTCTGTTACTGCATCAGTTACTAAACCCCTAATTTCTGCTGACAGCTCAGACAAAGCTCGGTCCACCCTTCAGAAGAGAAAATAGGCTTTGAATTTCATTATCAATAGGTTAATGCCAGTGTATGTGCAGAGGAGAGTTCCCCTCACTAGACTTAATATATTTGCTCTGAAGTGGGACCTACTTAGTGGCACAGAAAAATGAGCCTCATATTTATTTATAGTGTCCCTAGTGAGCCACTGCTCCTTTGACAGTGTCAGTGCAAGCAGCGCTAGAAAGTTGCAAGATATTCAAACTTTTAACATTATTGTAACTTGCTGTAGAGAAGTTCCTTAAATTCATCTTAAAATAAACAGTGGAGAAAACAGAGATCAATGTAATCTAGAAAACTGAACTGGCAATCAAGAGTTACAGCTGTGTCTTCATTTACTTCCATTTTCATTACCAAGTCTCCTTATATACTGACTGCAGAAACAAAAATCTAAAAAGCCATTCAGGCTATTCAGAATTTCATATAATCTTGCTAAAACTTGTGTTTACCACTACCAGTGTTTACCACTACCAGCTCTGATGCCACATAGATTTAGGACTAAAATGTAGGCGTCCTTAATAAAAGAAGGGGAGAAAATGGGATGAGAAAGCTTTTGGATTGAGATAGAGAGAAAATCTTTACCAATTACTGTCATAGGCAAGAGAGACTCAACCTGGGGAAAATACTTTTAATTTCCAATTAAAGGAATTTAAAGGGGACGTAGTGGGACAAGCACTGATCTCTCTGACCAGTGGAAACAGCATGAAGCTGAGTCAGAGAAGGTTTAGGTTGGGTATTGGGAAAGATTCTTCACCCAGATTGTAGCTGGGCACTGAAACAGGCTCCCCAGGGAGTCGTCACAGCATCAAACCTGACAAGAATTCAAGAAGTGTTTGGACAATGCTCTCGGGTACATGCTGGCGTTGTTGCGGCTGTTTTTTGCAGGGCCAGGAGTTGGACTTTGCTGATCCCTGTGGGTTCCTTCCAACTCAGGATCATCTATGATTCTGTGAAATGGCGTTTTCATCTGTCTACGTACGAAGGTGTTGATGATACCACTAGCTGGATATGTGTTACCCAAGTGGAGATCAGAAACTATTTTGAAACAAATCTGAGAAAACCAAAGAGGCAATGGCAGAGGACAACACTAAATGAAAGAAGCAGCCAGGCCACTTCCACCACAGCTGCCTCTCCTGCCAGCGTAAGGAAGAGCAGCCAAGAGGCCTCTCAGCATGGTCGGTGCAGGTGAGTGTACCCCCAAACCTCTCCTCTAGCCACCTTTGAGGATTGCCCTGATCCCTACAGAATCACAGACTTTTTAAGATTGGAAGGAAGCTCTGGATGGATTATCAGTATCTCTGCAATCACTGAAGAAAAATTGGCGTGTCAGAAAATTACAGAATTATTAAGATTGGAAAGGACCTCCAAGACCATCGAGTCCAACCATTCGCCCAGCACTGCCAAGCCCACCACTAACCCACGTCCTCAGGTGCCACATCCACACGTTTTTTGAATCTCTGCAGGGATGGTGACTTCACCACTTCCCTGGGCAGCCAGTCCCAACACTTGATAACCCTTTCCATGAAGAAGTTTTTCCTACTATCCAATCTCAGCCTCCCCTGGCTCAACTTGAGGCCGTTTCCTCTCCTGCTGTGTCCAGAGGGTGATTCATCCCAAACTCAGACAGGTGTCCAAGAGACCTCGGAGGAACTGCACGGCAATGCCAACCTCCCTAAACAGAGCTCACAGGGAGTTTAGCTGACTTCCACTCAACCTGCAAATTTTATGGAAGGTGAAGTCACAGAAGACAAACTCCCACTGCCAAGAACGAAAATGACACACGGAGCCATCGGGAATTAGGTTGGATTCCTCCACCACGGGTGACATCGGCCTCTGAATAAAGCAAATAGCAAATAAATAAATTTTTAAAAAGTAAATAGCAAATAAATAGCAAATAAATAAAAAATAACAAATAAATAGCAAATAAATAGCAACTATCCCAGGCTGAGCCAGGGCTGGCAGCAGGAGAGGAGAGAGGAGCCAGGGAGAGCATTACCTCACCGCCGTTGCTGGAGTAGGCATGGGACTCATCTGGAGCACTCCACTGCCTCTGGGCAAGTTTTTGGCTTTTCCTGCTGAAAACACTGTTTAGTCAGGAGCAACCAGCCTTGAAGAGAGTATTTGCTGTGACTCCCATGTCCCCTGTG
>JACSVZ010000001.1:104173819-104191502 GCA_014706295.1 Lycocorax pyrrhopterus obiensis
CATGCCTTTCGCATTGTCAGTGTCCTTGGAGCTCTGGGATTGGTGGTTTTCTGAACCCTGAGCCTAGGGCAGCACTAAACCTACCCCTAGTTGTAAGCCCGACCCTAAGCCTAAACGGAGCTGGAATTCTGCATTGGGCTGAGGTAGGTGCTCAGCAGAAAGATAATGAAGGAGCAAGGTTGGGGCATTGTTGCGCTCCTTTTGGCATGCCTTTCGCATTGTCAGTGTCCCTGGAGCTCGGGACTTTGTGGTTTTCTGAACCCTAACCCTAAGCGTAACCCTAACCCTAACCCTAGCCGGAGATGGATTACTCAGGCTGAGGCGAGTCCCATAGCGAAAGAAAAGGAGGCAGCAAGGTTGGGGCATTGTTGCGCTCCTTTTGGCATGCCTTTCGCATTGTCAGTGTCCCTGGAGCTCGGGACTTTGTGGTTTTCTGAACCCTGAACCTAGGTCCTGTCCTAAACCTACCCTAGTCGTAAGCCCGACCCTAAGCCTAAACGGAGCTGGAATTCTGCATTGGGCAGAGGTAGGTGCTCAGCAGAAAGATAATGAAGGAGCAAGGTTGGGGCAATGACATGCTCCCCTTGGCATGCTCTTCGCATTTCTGTGTCCCTGGAGCTCTGGGCATTGTTGTTTTCTGCACCCTAACCATTATCCTTGGAGGAGATGGAATATTCTTGGACTGAGGCGAGTTCCATAGCGAAAGAAAAGGAGGGAGCAAGGTTGGGGCATTGTTGCGCTCCTTTTGGCATGCCTTTCGCATCGTCAGTGTCCCTGGAGCTCGGGACTTTGTGGTTTTCTGAACCCTAACCCTAAGCGTAACCCTAACCCTAACCCTAGCCGGAGACGGATTACTTGGGCTGAGGCGAGTCCCATAGCGAAAGAAAAGGAGGCAGCAAGGTTGGGGCATTGTTGCGCTCCTTTTGGCATGCCTTTCGCATTGTCAGTGTCCCTGGAGCTCGGGACTTTGTGGTTTTCTGGACTCTAACCCGGGGCATAACCCTTGGAGGAGATGGAATAGTTTGGACTGAGGCGAGTTCCATAACGAAAGAAAAGGAGGCAGCAAGGTTGGGGCATTGTTGCGCTCCTTTTGGCATGCCTTTCACGTTCATTGTCCCTGGAGCTCTGGGCTTGATGGTTTTCTGAACCCTGAGCCTAGGGGCAGCACTAAACCTACCCTAGTTGTAAGCCCGACCCTAAGCCTAAACGGAACTGGAATTCTGCATTGGGCTGAGGTGAGTGCTGAGCAGAAAGATAATGAAGGAGCAAGGTTGGGGCAATGACATGCTCCCCTTGGCATGCTCTTCGCATTTTCTGTGTCCCTGGAGCTCTGGGCATTGTTGTTTTCTGGACCCTAACCATTATCCTTGGAGGAGATGGAATAGTTTGGACTGAGGCGAGTTCCATAGTGAAAGAAAAGGAGGGAGCAAGGTTGGGGCATTGTTGCGCTCCTTTTGGCATGCCTTTCGCATTGTCAGTGTCCCTGGAGCTCGGGACTTTGGGGTTTTCTGGACTCTAACCCGGGGCATAACCCTTGGAGGAGATGGAATAGTTTGGACTGAGGCGAGTTCCATAACGAAGAAAAGGAGGCAGCAAGGTTGGGGCATTGTTGCACTCCTTTTGGCATGCCTTTCGCATTGTCAGTGTCCTTGGAGCTCTGGGTTTGGTGGTTTTCTGAACCCTGAGCCTAGGGGCAGCACTAAACCTACCCCTAGTCGTAAGCCCGACCCTAAGCCTAAACGGAGCTGGAATTCTGCATTGGGCTGAGGTAGGTGCTCAGCAGAAAGATAATGAAGGAGCAAGGTTGGGGCATTGTTGCGCTCCTTTTGGCATGCCTTTCGCATTGTCAGTGTCCCTGGAGCTCGGGACTTTGTGGTTTTCTGAACCCTAACCCTAAGCGTAACCCTAACCCTAACCCTAGCCGGAGATGGATTACTTTGCTGAGGCGAGTTCCATAGCGAAAAAAAGGAGGAGCAAGGTTGGGGCATTGTTGCGCTCCTTTTGGCATGCCTTTCGCATTGACAGTGTCCTTGGAGCTCTGGGCGGTGGTTTTCTGAACCCTGAACCTAGGTCCTGTCCTAAACCTACCCTAGTCGTAAGCCCGACCCTAAGCCTAAGCGGAGCTGGAATTCTGCATTGGGCTGAGGTGAGTGCTGAGCAGAAAGATAATGAAGGAGCAAGGTTGGGGCAATGACATGCTGCCCTTGGCATGCCTTCGCATTTTCTGTGTCCCTGGAGCTCTGGGCATTGTTGTTTTCTGGACCCTAACCATTATCCTTGGAGGAGATGGAATAGTTTGGACTGAGGCGAGTTCCATAGTGAAAGAAAAGGAGGGAGCAAGGTTGGGGCATTGTTGCGCTCCTTTTGGCATGCCTTTCGCCTTGTCAGTGTCCCTGGAGCTCGGACTTTGTGGTTTTCTGGACTCTAACCCGGGGCATAACCCTTGGAGGAGATGGAATAGTTTGGACTGAGGCGAGTTCCATAACGAAAGAAAAGGAGGCAGCAAGGTTGGGGCATTGTTGCGCTCCTTTTGGCATGCCTTTCGCATTGTCAGTGTCCTGGAGCTGTGGGATTGGTGGTTTTCTGAACCCTGAGCCTAGGGGCAGCACTAAACCTACCCCTAGTCGTAAGCCCGACCCTAAGCCTAAACGGAGCTGGAATTCTGCATTGGGCAGAGGTAGGTGCTCAGCAGAAAGATAATGAAGGAGCAAGGTTGGGGCAATGACATGCTCCCCTTGGCATGCTCTTCGCATTTTCCTGTGTCCCTGGAGCTCTGGGCATTGTTGTTTCTGCACCCTAACCATTATCCTTGGAGGAGATGGAAATATTCTGGACTGAGGCGAGTTTCCATAGCGAAAGAAAAGGAGGGAGCAAGGTTGGGGGCATTTGTTCGCTCCTTTGGCATGCCTTTCGCATGTCAGTGTCCCTGGAGCTCGGGACTTTGTGGTTTTCTGAACCCTAACCCTAAGCGTAACCCTAACCCTAACCCTAGCCGGAGATGGATTACTCCGGCTGAGGCGAGTCCCATAGCGAAGAAAAGGAGGCAGCAAGGTTGGGGCATTGTTGCGCTCCTTTTGGCATGCCTTTCGCATTGTCAGTGTCCCTGGAGCTCGGGACTTTGTGGTTTTCTGAACCCTGAACCTAGGTCCTGTCCTAAACCTACCCCTAGTCGTAAGCCCGACCCTAAGCCTAAACGGAGCTGGAATTCTGCATTGGGCTGAGGTGAGTGCTGAGCAGAAAGATAATGAAGGAGCAAGGTTGGGGGCATTGTTTGTGCTCCTTTGGCATGCCTTTCGCATCGTCAGTGTCCCTGGAGCTCGGGACTTTAGGGTTTTCTGGACTCTAACACGGGGCATAACCCTTGGAGGAGATGGAATAGTTTGGACTGAGGCGAGTTCCATAACGAAAGAAAAGGAGGCAGCAAGGTTGGGGCATTGTTGCACTCCTTTTGGCATGCCTTTCGCATTGTCAGTGTCCTTGGAGCTCTGGGATTGGTGGTTTTCTGAACCCTGAGCCTAGGGGCAGCACTAAACCTACCCCTAGTTGTAAGCCCGACCCTAAGCCTAAACGGAGCTGGAATTCTGCATTGGGCTGAGGTAGGTGCTCAGCAGAAAGATAATGAAGGAGCAAGGTTGGGGCATTGTTGCGCTCCTTTTGGCATGCCTTTCGCATTGTCAGTGTCCCTGGAGCTCGGGACTTTGTGGTTTTCTGAACCCTAACCCTAAGCGTAACCCTAACCCTAGCCGGAGATGGATTACTCAGGCTGAGGCGAGTCCCATAGCGAAAGAAAAGGAGGCAGCAAGGTTGGGGCATTGTTGCGCTCCTTTTTGGCAATGCCTTTCGCATTGTCAGTGTCCCTGGAGCTCGGGACTTTGTGGTTTTCTGAACCCTGAACCTAGGTCCTGTCCTAAACCTACCCTAGTCGTAAGCCCGACCCTAAGCCTAAACGGAGCTGGAATTCTGCATTGGGCAGAGGTAGGTGCTCAGCAGAAAGATAATGAAGGAGCAAGGTTGGGGCAATGACATGCTCCCCTTGGCATGCTCTTCGCATTTTCTGTGTCCCTGGAGCTCTGGGCATTGTTGTTTTCTGCACCCTAACCATTATCCTTGGAGGAGATGGAATATTCTGGACTGAGGCGAGTTCCATAGCGAAAGAAAAGGAGGGAGCAAGGTTGGGGCATTGTTGCGCTCCTTTTGGCATGCCTTTTCGCATCGTCAGTGTCCCTGGAGCTCGGGACTTTGTGGTTTTCTGAACCCTAACCCTAAGCGTAACCCTAACCCTAACCCTAGCCGGAGACGGATTACTTGGGCTGAGGCGAGTCCCATAGCGAAAGAAAAGGAGGGAGCAAGGTTGGGGCATTGTTGCGCTCCTTTTGGCATGCCTTTCGCCTTGTCAGTGTCCCTGGAGCTCGGGACTTTGTGGTTTTTCTGGACTCTAACCCGGGGCATAACCCTTGGAGGAGATGGAATAGTTTGGACTGAGGCGAGTTCCATAACGAAAGAAAAGGAGGCAGCAAGGTTGGGGCATTGTTGCGCTCCTTTTGGCATGCCTTTCACGTTCATTGTCCCTGGAGCTCTGGGCTTGATGGTTTTCTGAACCCTGAGCCTAGGGGCAGCACTAAACCTACACCTAGTTGTAAGCCCGACCCTAAGCCTAAACGGAACTGGAATTCTGCATTGGGCTGAGGTGAGTGCTGAGCAGAAAGATAATGAAGGAGCAAGGTTGGGGCAATGACATGCTCCCCTTGGCATGCTCTTCGCATTTTCTGTGTCCCTGGAGCTCTGGGCATTGTTGTTTTCTGGACCCTAACCATTATCCTTGGAGGAGATGGAATAGTTTGGACTGAGGCGAGTTCCATAGTGAAAGAAAAGGAGGGAGCAAGGTTGGGGCATTGTTGCGCTCCTTTTGGCATGCCTTTGGCATTGTCAGTGTCCCTGGAGCTCGGGACTTTGGGGTTTTCTGGACTCTAACCCGGGGCATAACCCTTGGAGGAGATGGAATAGTTTGGACTGAGGCGAGTTCCATAACGAAAGAAAAGGAGGCAGCAAGGTTGGGGCATTGTTGCACTCCTTTTGGCATGCCTTTCGCATTGTCAGTGTCCTTGGAGCTGTGGGATTGGTGGTTTTCTGAACCCTGAGCCTAGGGGCAGCACTAAACCTACCCCTAGTCGTAAGCCCGACCCTAAGCCTAAACGGAGCTGGAATTCTGCATTGGGCAGAGGTAGGTGCTCAGCAGAAAGATAATGAAGGAGCAAGGTTGGGGCATTGTTGCGCTCCTTTTGGCATGCCTTTCGCATTGTCAGTGTCCCTGGAGCTCGAGACTTTGTGGTTTTCTGAACCCTAACCCTAAGCGTAACCCTAACCCTAACCCTAGCCGGAGATGGATTACTTGTGCTGAGGCGAGTTCCATAGCGAAAGAAAAGGAGGGAGCAAGGTTGGGGCATTGTTGCGCTCCTTTTGGCATGCCTTTCGCATTGACAGTGTCCTTGGAGCTCTGGGATCGGTGGTTTTATGAACCCTGAACCTAGGTCCTGTCCTAAACCTACCCCTAGTCGTAAGCCCGACCCTAAGCCTAAGCGGAGCTGGAATTCTGCATTGGGCTGAGGTGAGTGCTGAGCAGAAAGATAATGAAGGAGCAAGGTTGGGGCAATGACATGCTGCCCTTGACATGCTCTTCGCATTTTCTGTGTCCCTGGAGCTCTGGGCATTGTTGTTTTCTGGACCCTAACCATTATCCTTGGAGGAGATGGAATAGTTTGGACTGAGGCGAGTTCCATAGTGAAAGAAAAGGAGGGAGCAAGGTTGGGGCATTGTTGCGCTCCTTTTGGCATGCCTTTCGCCTTGTCAGTGTCCCTGGAGCTCGGGACTTTGTGGTTTTCTGGACTCTAACCCGGGGCATAACCCTTGGAGGAGATGGAATAGTTTGGACTGAGGCGAGTTCCATAACGAAAGAAAAGGAGGCAGCAAGGTTGGGGCATTGTTGCGCTCCTTTTGGCATGCCTTTCGCATTGTCAGTGTCCCTGGAGCTCGGGACTTTGTGGTTTTCTGAACCCTGAACCTAGGTCCTGTCCTAAACCTACCCCTAGTCGTAAGCCCGACCCTAAGCCTAAACGGAGCTGGAATTCTGCATTGGGCAGAGGTAGGTGCTCAGCAGAAAGATAATGAAGGAGCAAGGTTGGGGCAATGACATGCTCCCCTTGGCATGCTCTTCGCATTTTCTGTGTCCCTGGAGCTCTGGGCATTGTTGTTTTCTGCACCCTAACCATTATCCTTGGAGGAGATGGAATATTCTGGACTGAGGCGAGTTCCATAGCGAAAGAAAAGGAGGGAGCAAGGTTGGGGCATTGTTGCGCTCCTTTTGGCATGCCTTTCGCATCGTCAGTGTCCCTGGAGCTCGGGACTTTGTGGTTTTCTGAACCCTAACCCTAAGCGTAACCCTAACCCTAACCCTAGCCGGAGATGGATTACTCCGGCTGAGGCGAGTCCCATAGCGAAAGAAAAGGAGGCAGCAAGGTTGGGGCATTGTTGCGCTCCTTTTGGCATGCCTTTCGCATTGTCAGTGTCCCTGGAGCTCGGGACTTTGTGGTTTTCTGAACCCTGAACCTAGGTCCTGTCCTAAACCTACCCCTAGTCGTAAGCCCGACCCTAAGCCTAAACGGAGCTGGAATTCTGCATTGGGCTGAGGTGAGTGCTGAGCAGAAAGATAATGAAGGAGCAAGGTTGGGGCATTGTTGTGCTCCTTTTGGCATGCCTTTCGCATCGTCAGTGTCCCTGGAGCTCGGGACTTTAGGGTTTTCTGGACTCTAACACGGGGCATAACCCTTGGAGGAGATGGAATAGTTTGGACTGAGGCGAGTTCCATAACGAAAGAAAAGGAGGCAGCAAGGTTGGGGCATTGTTGCACTCCTTTTGGCATGCCTTTCGCATTGTCAGTGTCCTTGGAGCTCTGGGATTGGTGGTTTTCTGAACCCTGAGCCTAGGGGCAGCACTAAACCTACCCCTAGTTGTAAGCCCGACCCTAAGCCTAAACGGAGCTGGAATTCTGCATTGGGCTGAGGTAGGTGCTCAGCAGAAAGATAATGAAGGAGCAAGGTTGGGGCATTGTTGCGCTCCTTTTGGCATGCCTTTCGCATTGTCAGTGTCCCTGGAGCTCGGGACTTTGTGGTTTTCTGAACCCTAACCCTAAGCGTAACCCTAACCCTAACCCTAGCCGGAGATGGATTACTCAGGCTGAGGCGAGTCCCATAGCGAAAGAAAAGGAGGCAGCAAGGTTGGGGCATTGTTGCGCTCCTTTTGGCATGCCTTTCGCATTGTCAGTGTCCCTGGAGCTCGGGACTTTGTGGTTTTCTGAACCCTGAACCTAGGTCCTGTCCTAAACCTACCCCTAGTCGTAAGCCCGACCCTAAGCCTAAACGGAGCTGGAATTCTGCATTGGGCAGAGGTAGGTGCTCAGCAGAAAGATAATGAAGGAGCAAGGTTGGGGCAATGACATGCTCCCCTTGGCATGCTCTTCGCATTTTCTGTGTCCCTGGAGCTCTGGGCATTGTTGTTTTCTGCACCCTAACCATTATCCTTGGAGGAGATGGAATATTCTGGACTGAGGCGAGTTCCATAGCGAAAGAAAGGAGGGAGCAAGGTTGGGGCATTGTTGCGCTCCTTTTGGCATGCCTTTCGCATCGTCAGTGTCCCTGGAGCTCGGGACTTTGTGGTTTTCTGAACCCTAACCCTAAGCGTAACCCTAACCCTAACCCTAGCCGGAGACGGATTACTTGGGCTGAGGCGAGTCCCATAGCGAAAGAAAAGGAGGGAGCAAGGTTGGGGCATTGTTGCGCTCCTTTTGGCATGCCTTTCGCATTGTGTGTCCCTGGAGCTCGGGACTTTGTGGTTTTCTGGACTCTAACCCGGGGCATAACCCTTGGAGGAGATGGAATAGTTTGGACTGAGGCGAGTTCCATAACGAAAGAAAAGGAGGCAGCAAGGTTGGGGCATTGTTGCGCTCCTTTTGGCATGCCTTTCACGTTCATTGTCCCTGGAGCTCTGGGCTTGATGGTTTTCTGAACCCTGAGCCTAGGGGCAGCCTAAACCTACCCCTAGTCGTAAGCCCGACCCTAAGCCTAAACGGAACTGGAATTCTGCATTGGGCTGAGGTGAGTGCTGAGCAGAAAGATAATGAAGGAGCAAGGTTGGGGCAATGACATGCTCCCCTTGGCATGCTCTTCGCATTTTCTGTGTCCCTGGAGCTCTGGGCATTGTTGTTTTCTGGACCCTAACCATTATCCTTGGAGGAGATGGAATAGTTTGGACTGAGGCGAGTTCCATAGCGAAAGAAAAGGAGGGAGCAAGGTTGGGGCATTGTTGCGCTCCTTTTGGCATGCCTTTGGCATTGTCAGTGTCCCTGGAGCTCGGGACTTTGGGGTTTTCTGGACTCTAACCCGGGGCATAACCCTTGGAGGAGATGGAATAGTTTGGACTGAGGCGAGTTCCATAACGAAAGAAAAGGAGGCAGCAAGGTTGGGGCATTGTTGCACTCCTTTTGGCATGCCTTTCGCATTGTCAGTGTCCTTGGAGCTGTGGGATTGGTGGTTTTCTGAACCCTGAGCCTAGGGGCAGCACTAAACCTACCCCTAGTCGTAAGCCCGACCCTAAGCCTAAACGGAGCTGGAATTCTGCATTGGGCAGAGGTAGGTGCTCAGCAGAAAGATAATGAAGGAGCAAGGTTGGGGCATTGTTGCGCTCCTTTTGGCATGCCTTTCGCATTGTCAGTGTCCCTGGAGCTCGAGACTTTGTGGTTTTCTGAACCCTAACCCTAAGCGTAACCCTAACCCTAACCCTAGCCGGAGATGGATTACTTGTGCTGAGGCGAGTTCCATAGCGAAAGAAAAGGAGGGAGCAAGGTTGGGGCATTGTTGCGCTCCTTTTGGCATGCCTTTCGCATTGACAGTGTCCTTGGAGCTCTGGGATCGGTGGTTTTATGAACCCTGAACCTAGGTCCTGTCCTAAACCTACCCCTAGTCGTAAGCCCGACCCTAAGCCTAAGCGGAGCTGGAATTCTGCATTGGGCTGAGGTGAGTGCTGAGCAGAAAGATAATGAAGGAGCAAGGTTGGGGCAATGACATGCTGCCCCTTGACATGCTCTTCGCATTTTCTGTGTCCCTGGAGCTCTGGGCATTGTTGTTTTCTGGACCCTAACCATTATCCTTGGAGGAGATGGAATAGTTTGGACTGAGGCGAGTTCCATAGCGAAAGAAAAGGAGGGAGCAAGGTTGGGGCATTGTTGCGCTCCTTTTGGCATGCCTTTCGCCTTGTCAGTGTCCCTGGAGCTCGGGACTTTGTGGTTTTCTGGACTCTAACCCGGGGCATAACCCTTGGAGGAGATGGAATAGTTTGGACTGAGGCGAGTTCCATAGCGAAAGAAAAGGAGGCAGCAAGGTTGGGGCATTGTTGCGCTCCTTTTGCATGCCTTTCGCATTGTCAGTGTCCCTGGAGCTCGGGACTTTGTGGTTTTCTGAACCCTGAACCTAGGTCCTGTCCTAAACCTACCCCTAGTCGTAAGCCCGACCCTAAGCCTAAACGGAGCTGGAATTCTGCATTGGGCTGAGGTGAGTGCTGAGCAGAAAGATAATGAAGGAGCAAGGTTGGGGCATTGTGTGCTCCTTTTGGCATGCCTTTCGCATCGTCAGTGTCCCTGGAGCTCGGGACTTTAGGGTTTTCTGGGCCTAACACGGGGCATAACCCTTGGAGGAGATGGAATAGTTTGGAACTGAGGCGAGTTCCATAACGAAAGAAAAGGAGGCAGCAAGGTTGGGGCATTGTTGCACTCCTTTTGGCATGCCTTTCGCATTGTCAGTGTCCTTGGAGCTCTGGGATTGGTGGTTTTCTGAACCCTGAGCCTAGGGGCAGCACTAAACCTACCCCTAGTTGTAAGCCCGACCCTAAGCCTAAACGGAGCTGGAATTCTGCATTGGGCTGAGGTAGGTGCTCAGCAGAAAGATAATGAAGGAGCAAGGTTGGGGCATTGTTGCGCTCCTTTTGGCATGCCTTTCGCATTGTCAGTGTCCCTGGAGCTCGGGACTTTGTGGTTTTCTGAACCCTAACCCTAAGCGTAACCCTAACCCTAACCCTAGCCGGAGATGGATTACTCAGGCTGAGGCGAGTCCCATAGCGAAAGAAAAGGAGGCAGCAAGGTTGGGGCATTGTTGCGCTCCTTTTGGCATGCCTTTCGCATTGTCAGTGTCCCTGGAGCTCGGGACTTTGTGGTTTTCTGAACCCTGAACCTAGGTCCTGTCCTAAACCTACCCCTAGTCGTAAGCCCGACCCTAAGCCTAAACGGAGCTGGAATTCTGCATTGGGCAGAGGTAGGTGCTCAGCAGAAAGATAATGAAGGAGCAAGGTTGGGGCAATGACATGCTCCCCTTGGCATGCTCTTCGCATTTTCTGTGTCCCTGGAGCTCTGGGCATTGTTGTTTTCTGCACCCTAACCATTATCCTTGGAGGAGATGGAATATTCTGGACTGAGGCGAGTTCCATAGCGAAAGAAAAGGAGGGAGCAAGGTTGGGGCATTGTTGCGCTCCTTTTGGCATGCCTTTCGCATCGTCAGTGTCCCTGGAGCTCGGGACTTTGTGGTTTTCTGAACCCTAACCCTAAGCGTAACCCTTACCCTAACCCTAGCCGGAGACGGATTACTTGGGCTGAGGCGAGTCCCATAGCGAAAGAAAAGGAGGGAGCAAGGTTGGGGCATTGTTGCGCTCCTTTTGGCATGCCTTTCGCATTGTGTGTCCCTGGAGCTCGGGACTTTGTGGTTTTCTGGACTCTAACCCGGGGCATAACCCTTGGAGGAGATGGAATAGTTTGGACTGAGGCGAGTTCCATAACGAAAGAAAAGGAGGCAGCAAGGTTGGGGCATTGTTGCGCTCCTTTTGGCATGCCTTTCACGTTCATTGTCCCTGGAGCTCTGGGCTTGATGGTTTTCTGAACCCTGAGCCTAGGGGCAGCACTAAACCTACACCTAGTTGTAAGCCCGACCCTAAGCCTAAACGGAACTGGAATTCTGCATTGGGCTGAGGTGAGTGCTGAGCAGAAAGATAATGAAGGAGCAAGGTTGGGGCAATGACATGCTGCCCTTGACATGCTCTTCGCATTTTCTGTGTCCCTGGAGCTCTGGGCATTGTTGTTTTCTGGACCCTAACCATTATCCTTGGAGGAGATGGAATAGTTTGGACTGAGGCGAGTTCCATAGTGAAAGAAAAGGAGGGAGCAAGGTTGGGGCATTGTTGCGCTCCTTTTGGCATGCCTTTCGCCTTGTCAGTGTCCCTGGAGCTCGGGACTTTGTGGTTTTCTGGACTCTAACCCGGGGCATAACCCTTGGAGGAGATGGAATAGTTTGGACTGAGGCGAGTTCCATAACGAAAGAAAAGGAGGCAGCAAGGTTGGGGCATTGTTGCGCTCCTTTTGGCATGCCTTTCGCATTGTCAGTGTCCCTGGAGCTCGGGACTTTGTGGTTTTCTGAACCCTGAACCTAGGTCCTGTCCTAAACCTACCCCTAGTCGTAAGCCCGACCCTAAGCCTAAACGGAGCTGGAATTCTGCATTGGGCAGAGGTAGGTGCTCAGCAGAAAGATAATGAAGGAGCAAGGTTGGGGCAATGACATGCTCCCCTTGGCATGCTCTTCGCATTTTCTGTGTCCCTGGAGCTCTGGGCATTGTTGTTTTCTGCACCCTAACCATTATCCTTGGAGGAGATGGAATATTCTGGACTGAGGCGAGTTCCATAGCGAAAGAAAAGGAGGGAGCAAGGTTGGGGCATTGTTGCGCTCCTTTTGGCATGCCTTTCGCATCGTCAGTGTCCCTGGAGCTCGGGACTTTGTGGTTTTCTGAACCCTAACCCTAAGCGTAACCCTAACCCTAACCCTAGCCGGAGATGGATTACTCCGGCTGAGGCGAGTCCCATAGCGAAAGAAAAGGAGGCAGCAAGGTTGGGGCATTGTTGCGCTCCTTTTGGCATGCCTTTCGCATTGTCAGTGTCCCTGGAGCTCGGGACTTTGTGGTTTTCTGAACCCTGAACCTAGGTCCTGTCCTAAACCTACCCCTAGTCGTAAGCCCGACCCTAAGCCTAAACGGAGCTGGAATTCTGCATTGGGCTGAGGTGAGTGCTGAGCAGAAAGATAATGAAGGAGCAAGGTTGGGGCATTGTTGTGCTCCTTTTGGCATGCCTTTCGCATCGTCAGTGTCCCTGGAGCTCGGGACTTTAGGGTTTTCTGGGCTCTAACACGGGGCATAACCCTTGGAGGAGATGGAATAGTTTGGACTGAGGCGAGTTCCATAACGAAAGAAAAGGAGGCAGCAAGGTTGGGGCATTGTTGCACTCCTTTTGGCATGCCTTTCGCATTGTCAGTGTCCTTGGAGCTCTGGGATTGGTGGTTTTCTGAACCCTGAGCCTAGGGGCAGCACTAAACCTACCCCTAGTTGTAAGCCCGACCCTAAGCCTAAACGGAGCTGGAATTCTGCATTGGGCTGAGGTAGGTGCTCAGCAGAAAGATAATGAAGGAGCAAGGTTGGGGCATTGTTGCGCTCCTTTTGGCATGCCTTTCGCATTGTCAGTGTCCCTGGAGCTCGGGACTTTGTGGTTTTCTGAACCCTAACCCTAAGCGTAACCCTAACCCTAACCCTAGCCGGAGATGGATTACTCAGGCTGAGGCGAGTCCCATAGCGAAAGAAAAGGAGGCAGCAAGGTTGGGGCATTGTTGCGCTCCTTTTGGCATGCCTTTCGCATTGTCAGTGTCCCTGGAGCTCGGGACTTTGTGGTTTTCTGAACCCTGAACCTAGGTCCTGTCCTAAACCTACCCCTAGTCGTAAGCCCGACCCTAAGCCTAAACGGAGCTGGAATTCTGCATTGGGCAGAGGTAGGTGCTCAGCAGAAAGATAATGAAGGAGCAAGGTTGGGGCAATGACATGCTCCCCTTGGCATGCTCTTCGCATTTTCTGTGTCCCTGGAGCTCTGGGCATTGTTGTTTTCTGGCACCCTAACCATTATCCTTGGAGGAGATGGAATATTCTGGACTGAGGCGAGTTCCATAGCGAAAGAAAAGGAGGGAGCAAGGTTGGGGCATTGTTGCGCTCCTTTTGGCATGCCTTTCGCATCGTCAGTGTCCCTGGAGCTCGGGACTTTGTGGTTTTCTGAACCCTAACCCTAAGCGTAACCCTAACCCTAACCCTAGCCGGAGACGGATTACTTGGGCTGAGGCGAGTCCCATAGCGAAAGAAAAGGAGGGAGCAAGGTTGGGGCATTGTTGCGCTCCTTTTGGCATGCCTTTCGCATTGTGTGTCCCTGGAGCTCGGGACTTTGTGGTTTTCTGGACTCTAACCCGGGGCATAACCCTTGGAGGAGATGGAATAGTTTGGACTGAGGCGAGTTCCATAACGAAAGAAAAGGAGGCAGCAAGGTTGGGGCATTGTTGCGCTCCTTTTGGCATGCCTTTCACGTTCATTGTCCCTGGAGCTCTGGGCTGATGGTTTTCTGAACCCTGAGCCTAGGGGCAGCACTAAACCTACACCTAGTTGTAAGCCCGACCCTAAGCCTAAACGGAACTGGAATTCTGCATTGGGCTGAGGTGAGTGCTGAGCAGAAAGATAATGAAGGAGCAAGGTTGGGGCAATGACATGCTCCCCTTGGCATGCTCTTCGCATTTTCTGTGTCCCTGGAGCTCTGGGCATTGTTGTTTTCTGGACCCTAACCATTATCCTTGGAGGAGATGGAATAGTTTGGACTGAGGCGAGTTCCATAGTGAAAAGAAAAGGAGGGAGCAAGGTTGGGGCATTGTTGCGCTCCTTTTGGCATGCCTTTGGCATTGTCAGTGTCCCTGGAGCTCGGGACTTTGGGGTTTTCTGGACTCTAACCCGGGGCATAACCCTTGGAGGAGATGGAATAGTTTGGACTGAGGCGAGTTCCATAACGAAAGAAAAGGAGGCAGCAAGGTTGGGGCATTGTTGCACTCCTTTTGGCATGCCTTTCGCATTGTCAGTGTCCTTGGAGCTGTGGGATTGGTGGTTTTCTGAACCCTGAGCCTAGGGGCAGCACTAAACCTACCCCTAGTCGTAAGCCCGACCCTAAGCCTAAACGGAGCTGGAATTCTGCATTGGGCAGAGGTAGGTGCTCAGCAGAAAGATAATGAAGGAGCAAGGTTGGGGCATTGTTGCGCTCCTTTTGGCATGCCTTTCGCATTGTCAGTGTCCCTGGAGCTCGAGACTTTGTGGTTTCTGAACCCTAACCCTAAGCGTAACCCTAACCCTAACCCTAGCCGGAGATGGATTACTTGTGGCTGAGGCGAGTTCCATAGCGAAAGAAAAGGAGGAGCAAGGTTGGGGCATTGTTGCGCTCCTTTTGGCATGCCTTTCGCATTGACAGTGTCCTTGGAGCTCTGGGATCGGTGGTTTTATGAACCCTGAACCTAGGTCCTGTCCTAAACCTACCCCTAGTCGTAAGCCCGACCCTAAGCCTAAGCGGAGCTGGAATTCTGCATTGGGCTGAGGTGAGTGCTGAGCAGAAAGATAATGAAGGAGCAAGGTTGGGGCAATGACATGCTGCCCTTGACATGCTCTTCGCATTTTCTGTGTCCCTGGAGCTCTGGGCATTGTTGTTTTCTGGACCCTAACCATTATCCTTGGAGGAGATGGAATAGTTTGGACTGAGGCGAGTTCCATAGTGAAAGAAAAGGAGGGAGCAAGGTTGGGGCATTGTTGCGCTCCTTTTGGCATGCCTTTCGCCTTGTCAGTGTCCCTGGAGCTCGGGACTTTGTGGTTTTCTGGACTCTAACCCGGGGCATAACCCTTGGAGGAGATGGAATAGTTTGGACTGAGGCGAGTTCCATAACGAAAGAAAAGGAGGCAGCAAGGTTGGGGCATTGTTGCGCTCCTTTTGGCATGCCTTTCGCATTGTCAGTGTCCCTGGAGCTCGGGACTTTGTGGTTTTCTGAACCCTGAACCTAGGTCCTGTCCTAAACCTACCCCTAGTCGTAAGCCCGACCCTAAGCCTAAACGGAGCTGGAATTCTGCATTGGGCAGAGGTAGGTGCTCAGCAGAAAGATAATGAAGGAGCAAGGTTGGGGCAATGACATGCTCCCCTTGGCATGCTCTTCGCATTTTCTGTGTCCCTGGAGCTCTGGGCATTGTTGTTTTCTGCACCCTAACCATTATCCTTGGAGGAGATGGAATATTCTGGACTGAGGCGAGTTCCATAGCGAAAGAAAAGGAGGGAGCAAGGTTGGGGCATTGTTGCGCTCCTTTTGGCATGCCTTTCGCATCGTCAGTGTCCCTGGAGCTCGGGACTTTGTGGTTTTCTGAACCCTAACCCTAAGCGTAACCCTAACCCTAACCCTAGCCGGAGATGGATTACTCCGGCTGAGGCGAGTCCCATAGCGAAAGAAAAGGAGGCAGCAAGGTTGGGCATTGTTGCGCTCCTTTTGGCATGCCTTTCGCATTGTCAGTGTCCCTGGAGCTCGGGACTTTGTGGTTTTCTGAACCCTGAACCTAGGTCTGTCCTAAACCTACCCCTAGTCGTAAGCCCGACCCTAAGCCTAAACGGAGCTGGAATTCTGCATTGGGCTGAGGTGAGTGCTGAGCAGAAAGATAATGAAGGAGCAAGGTTGGGGCATTGTTGTGCTCCTTTTGGCATGCCTTTCGCATCGTCAGTGTCCCTGGAGCTCGGACTTGGGTTTTCTGGACTCTAACACGGGGCAATAACCTTGGAGGAGATGGAATAGTTGGACTGAGGCGAGTTCCATAACGAAAGAAAAGGAGGCAGCAAGGTTGGGGCATTGTTGCACTCCTTTTGGCATGCCTTTCGCATTGCAGTGTCCCTGGAGCTCGGGACTTTGTGGTTTTCTGAACCTACCCTAACCTAACGTAACCCTAACCCTAACCCTAGCCGGATGGATTACTCAGGCTGAGGCGAGTCCATAGCGAAAGAAAAGGAGGCAGCAAGGTTGGGGCATTGTTGCGCTCCTTTTGGCATGCCTTTCGCATTGTCAGTGTCCCTGGAGCTCGGGACTTTTGGTGTTTTCTGAACCCTGACCTAGGGCAGCACTAAACCTACCCTAGTGTAAGCCCGACCCTAAGCCTAAACGGAGCTGGAATTCTGCATTGGCTGAGGTAGGTGCTCAGCAGAAAGAATGAAGGAGCAAGGTTGGGGCATTGTTGCGCTCCTTTTGGCATGCCTTTCGCATTGTCAGTGTCCCTGGAGCTCGGGACTTTGTGGTTTTCTGAACCCTAACCTAAGCGTAAACCCTACCCTAACCCTAAGCCGGAGCTGGATTACTCAGGCTGAGGCGAGTCCATAGCGAAAGAAAAGGAGGAGCAAGGTTGGGGCATTGTTGCGCTCCTTTTGGCATGCCTTTCGCATTGTCAGTGTCCCTGGAGCTCGGGACTTGTGGTTTTCTGAACCCTGAACCTAGGTCCTGTCCTAAACCTACCCCTAGTCGTAAGCCCGACCCTAAGCCTAAACGGAGCTGGAATTCTGCATTGGGCTGAGGTAGTGTGCTCAGCAGAAAGATAATGAAGGAGCAAGGTTGGGGCAATGACATGCTCCCCTTGGCATGCTCTTCGCATTTTCTGTGTCCCTGGAGCTCTGGGCATTGTTGTTTTCTGCACCCTAACCATTATCCTTGGAGGAGATGGAATATTCTGGACTGAGGCGAGTTCCATAGCGAAAGAAAAGGAGGGAGCAAGGTTGGGGCATTGTTGCGCTCCTTTTGGCATGCCTTTCGGCATCGTCAGTGTCCCTGGAGCTCGGGACTTTGTGGTTTTCTGAACCCTAACCCTAAGCGTAACCCTAACCCTAACCCTAGCCGGAGACGGATTACTTGGGCTGAGGCGAGTCCCATAGCGAAGAAAAGGAGGGAGCAAGGTTGGGGCATTGTTGCGCTCCTTTTGGCATGCCTTTCGCATTGTGTGTCCCTGGAGCTCGGGACTTTGTGGTTTTCTGGACTCTAACCCGGGGCATAACCCTTGGAGGAGATGGAATAGTTTGGACTGAGGCGAGTTCCATAACGAAAGAAAAGGAGGCAGCAAGGTTGGGGCATTGTTGCGCTCCTTTTGGCATGCCTTTCACGTTCATTGTCCCTGGAGCTCTGGGCTTGATGGTTTTCTGAACCTGAGCCTAGGGCAGCACTAAACCTACACCCTAGTTGTAAGCCCGACCCTAAGCTAAACGGAACTGGAATTCTGCATTGGGCTGAGGTGAGTGCTGAGCAGAAAGATAATGAAGGAGCAAGGTTGGGGCAATGACATGCTCCCTTGGCATGCTTTCGCATTTTCTGTGTCCCTGGAGCTCTGGCGATTGTTGTTTTCTGGACCCTAACAACTTATCCTTGGAGGAGATGGAATAGTTTGGACTGAGGCGAGTTCCATAGTGAAAGAAAAGGAGGGAGCAAGGTTGGGCCATTGTTGCGCTCCTTTTGGCATGCCTTTGGCATTGTCAGTGTTCCTGGAGCTCGGGACTTGTGGGGTTTTCTGACTCTAACCCGGGGCATAACCCTTGGAGGAGATGGAATAGTTTGGACTGAGGCGAGTTCCATAACGAAAGAAAAGAGGCAGCAAGGTTGGGGCATTGTTGCACTCCTTTTGGCATGCCTTTCGCATTGTCAGTGTCCTTGGAGCTGTGGGATTTGGTGGTTTTCTGAACCCTGAGCCT